>OY755252.1:7821870-7849370 GCA_963576725.1 Azorinus chamasolen
GAAATTTGATATAAACATATATCAGGGAAAGGGTTAGGCCGGTGCTATGGGCCTGAGCAGTGTTGCCCTTTTAATAACTGTCCATGAACACACTCATTAGAACCGAATCTGGCATTTTCTCTTTTCATATGCTATTTTTGCTTCTTAAGAATCTCCCATTTTCAGAGTTTTTTCCTTTTTACTTAATGACTAAATTACGAAATTGAAACAAAGAACTATTGTTTAACAACGATTTATATATCTCACGAATTAAGATAAATGACTGAAATGGAATCGGGACATACAAAATTGAACCATATTAAAGGGACAATATTAATTTATGTATGTCTGTTATTTTAAACACAGGCAAGACTTATGTTGTTTAACCCCTTTCCTGTTCCATATTCATGTAAGAAGCAATGCCATCATGAATATGTATTAGCTGATTTTTTATACTCTAACAGTTTCAAGAGCATTTTCGCATTGACAAAAAGCCCTGAATGATCAGATAAATAGAGCAGATCCTGATCAGATGGCTTTTATAGGGGTCATCTGATCTGGGTCTACTCTGTTTTTAAATAATGAAAAGACGTTTATATGAGAGAAAGGGTTGACAAATAAAGATGTTAAAGCAATTTCAATTTACATATCCTCATTTTGGCACCAGGCTTAAGAACCCCATACCTCCCCTGCAGTTGTGTTTTTGCAAATTTGAATACATGTCACAAATATGGAATCTACAAAAGTCCAATATGAGTCATGCAGGAAACATCACATACAGAACAAGCAGCCGACCGAACAGCAAGACAAGAAAACACAGCAAATGTACATAGCTATCAAAAACATAAAGAGACGCACGAAGACAAAACAAACATACAATAGGGGGAGATGGAAGTACCGCCTTGCAACGGTCAGGGTTAAACCGGTTTTGGGGCGCCCAAACTCACACTTATTCCATCTCCACCCTAAAAGACAAACAGTGTAAATAAACGTATCCCTTCTCCGACTAATCCGACAATAACCGCGATGGCAAATACAGTGGTAAAGTGCATGTAACATTTAAGTGAAACAACTGTTTCCACCTATCGCTAATAGCTTAGTCAGATATGTGGATAATATACATTTTAAAACGATTTATTTATCCCGTATGTTAAGGACCCGTCTTCATTGGGGACGTATTTTACATCGAAATAATTACATGTATGTTTTTAACCATCTACTCTTTGACATTCATGTTAGAAATAATTCCATCTTTTAGGGTGCGGATGGAATAAGTGTGAGGTTGGGCGCCCCAAAACCGGTTTAACCCCCAGTGACTTTTGTGAATGACCGTTCCAAGGCGGTACTTCCATCTTCCCCTATTGTATGTTTGTTTTGTCTTTGTGCGTCTCTTTATGTTGTTGATAGCTATGTGCATTTTCTGTTTTCTTGGATTGCTGTTCGGGCGGCTGTTTGTTCTATATATGGTGTTTATTGCATTACTCATATTTGTACTTTTATTATGGCACATGAACAGGCTGTTTGATCATAAAAAGAACTGGCTCGTTTAATTATATTTTCCAAGATTCGTTTAATATGTGTTTGAACCAAATGACCACGAGCATCATATTCATTTTTTGCTTAACTTAATTCGACTAAAATGCCGTTTTTAACAGTTTCTACATATATATTTATCCATTTATCAATGTTTCTACATGGCGTTACAGCTTATATTAAACGTGTGTAATACAGACAAATATGTGATGACTATATTAACTCGACCACAAGGGAGGTTATGTGATACAAATAATCATGTTTAAATCTATGTTGTTAATTGACTGCAGTTTTATACTGTTTGCATTAGTTATATGAACAAAAGTATAGAACACATACGATGTTAAGCAGGTTGATAGAACTGACCTTAGCCCTTTGCCTGATGAATATTCATCAACGATATTTATTAGCTGACTTTTTCTAATTACCATAATTTCATAGGCAAACAGAGCACTCCCTGATCAGACACTGATATGTGTCTACTCTGTGTGAAAATGCGTCAATATGCCTCTCTATCCGGTTAATAGTCAATTACATTAAATGAAGATAAGATGAAGCAAATACTCACCATTAACACCACATTAAATGTAATGAACAGAAACTTCGTACAATTTGCGCCATCTTGAAGCTGAACCATTTTGTAGCTGTGTAGTCCTCTTCAACCCAAAATATGAATATCTTCAATGACTGGTGAATGCAATACAGTTGAGTTCATCGGAAAGCTGGACGAATGCTATTGTGAGCTTTTATTTATACACTGTGTCTAGATTATATGGTAACCATTTGCCAATCAAGACACAGAGATCCGATCAAAGCCTGGACGGAGTTTCTAATGGGTGGAGCGTCTGTGCTAACAGGTGTGTTAACCATCAAAACGGTATGACTTGTTAACATTTCACTTTATGAATATTCATGTAAGACAAAATGACATCATGAATGCTAATTGGCTCTTTTTATAATGACATGAATACTGTACGTTTTAGCGCACACGCGCGCACACACACACACACACACACACACACACACACACACACACACACACACACACACACACACACACACACACACACACACACACACACACACACACACACACACACACACACACACACACACACACACACACACACACACACACACACACACACACACACACACACCCACACCCACACACCCACACCCACACACACACACACACACACACACACACACACACACACACACACACACACACACACACACACACACACACACACACACACACACACACACACACACACACACACACACACACACACACACACACACACACACACACACACACACACACACACACACACTCACACACACACACACACACACACACACACACACACACACACACACACACACACGAAATGAACACAGAAAACACCAAAAGACACACAAGAACCAGGGACAAACGTTCCACACATGAACAAATCACAAGCACAAAGACGCAAGGCAAACAAAAGGAAGGGTGACAAAGAGAGTACGCCTTGGATCCCCTACAAGAGTATCGACTATATCCATGTTGTATATCTACATGTATACAACTCTTTATGGCACTGTTAGACCCTTCGCTTGCTATTCACGTCAGTATACCTACCTGTAAATAGTGAAGACCCAGATGAGACAGCTCCTACAGGAGCTATCTCATCAGGGTCTGCACTATTTACAAATTGATTGTGCAACCAGTGCACTCCACAGCAGTGGTTGCACAGAGAAATATTTGCAGACAGTGAAGATATATGTAATTGTACAACAGGGCATGGCTAAAGAAGGAGACATGTGTTTCAATACTCAGCAAGAGAAGGGTTAAATAAATCAACCGAAAAGGAGCATTTACTAGCAAAAGGAAAATTTGGGAACTGTATACTGTTGAAACCATTGTGATAAATGGAACATTTACTCCTACGGATCATATGCCCTATTCATCACACTGGTTTCAAAACGTGACTTTTACAGAGACGTAGGTGAACTGCCAGAACTAAATACATAAAAATCCCGCTAATGCGACCACTTAATAAATAACCACTAGTGTCATTTAAAGTAGGTGGTTGCTTAATGCAGGACGAAAGTTATGCAGAAAGCTTTCTGTATAACTTTCGTCCTGCATTAACTACTACCTGTCTCTGCCACACAGAATTATGCCCATTTTTGGTGGTCACATTAGAGGGCGTTTACTGTATATATCAACTATATAAAAGACAAGCTGTGGAGTACTGAAAATGCTATGAAGGTTATTTATTGAAAGTTCAGTAAACAGCTGTTATACAATATAGAGAGGTGGATCCCATAAAACAGTCTCGATTACTAGTTCCATGTTCTATTTTTATATAATTATTGCATTAAGGATTTATTTATCTCATGAATATTCATGCAATAATTAATGACATGAGAAAAAAATCAAAGGAGTAGAAAGGCTTATTCATGGAATAAATGTTTAGTTCTTTATCTGACAGAACCGCATTTATACCATTTGCGAACAAAGTAGACCCAGATCAGATGATGTAGAAGCTGCCGTCTAATCGGGTATATCCTTTTGTTTATATATGTATTAGCAGATTGAGGGTCTGTACTATTTGAATAAATTTGTCAGTACGATTATGTTTGGTAGTTAGGTAGTTAGGGTATTTCCGAATGAACTTTAATATCTCTAATTAGAATAACTTGAAGTAAATGTTCTTCCTTTCAAACTTTACAAAACTCAGAATTGTTCTAAAATGTATCACTGCGCAGATGTCGAAACACATAATATTTATGACATATTAATACAGGTCGAAAGTAATGCTGACATTTCCAACAGGAGTTTTAGCATTACTTTAGACCTGCATTAAGATGTGAAATTGAGATATTGTTCAGATTAGAAATCTCATGACTCGAACCTCAATTATCTCGAAGTACTTAATATGGTCATTGAAGTTCGAAACTGCATTTCATGATTAATACTTATTTGTTCCTTTTCGTTTTAAATGAAAAAGTAGTTAAACACCAAAACACCTACAGAAAGCAAGCAACACAACCAAGCAAGTCAAATACATAAATGGTTTATGAATTTGTCTGGACGAGTTGTCATCTGGATCGAAATGAGTTACATAAGTCTCCAACGACAGTCAAAGAATCAGCATAGATATTGTTATACGTCATGTTTTAAAAGCAAAGTGTTTATAAATGATGCTTTCTAGAATTCTATAAAACTGGAACCAGCATTTAAAAAACTGTTATATTTTAAAGAAAATGTGTCTATAAACGATGCGTTCTGTAAACGACTGGAACCGGCATTTAGTCACTAACCAGAACGGCAGTTGTGTAATATGCGCCATACCATATGTTAGCAATGCTAAATATTGTATGTCAATGGTTCAACGACAAGGGGGGGGGGTTATATTGTTAAAGAAAGCTATACTCTGCAAGTGTGTCTGTGTTTTCTTGGGGAACTGTTGTTACTGTGGTTGAAACCTCAAGTCTGATTTCTTCTTCACAACATTTAACCCTTCGCTCGCTGAATTTTAAAATACATTTCTCCTTCTTTACCCATGCCCTGTTGTATAATTACATATATCTTCACTGTGTACAAGCATTTCGCTGTGCAATCACTGCTGTGGAGTGCACTGGTTGCACAATCAATTTGTAAAAAGTGCAGACCCTGATGAGATAGTGCAGACCTCATCTGGGTCTTCACTATTTACAAGTAGGTATATTGACGTGAATAGCAAGCGAATGGTTGATTTCTAATTTCTACAGTTACTAGTCCCTTCCATTCTACTGTCAACTTCTTTGCTATCATCAAAGTTTCAAAATAAGCCCAAGCAAAAACGATCCCCCATTCTCAATAACTAGATCTAACCCTTTTTCTCCCTTTTTCTAACTCTAATCTATTTTCTCCCTGTGAACAAAGGAACCCTGGTTTATATAATGTGCTATACAAAGAAATGCTACGTAGGCTAAACTAATTTGCATAGCTAAACCTTATCAAAGCTAGCTCAAAATATAGGGAGTTACATGCTAAAGTATAGCACATCCACTGATCAGCATCCCTTCTTAGCCGTTTGGAGTAAAGTGGTTACAATTTATGGGGCTACATGACAACAGGTCTCGGCTAAAGCGATGACTGGCAATCTCCACTAGCCCTCTGTTTAGCAATTCCAAATATAACACCCCTCTCCTTTGTTCAATGCATCAACCATATCGCAAACCTATGGTGACCAGATTTAAACTTAATTCTTACATAAAGTTTCAAAAGTTGCCTAAATCCCTATGTCAAACATCACAACAATATGTACAATCGTCCGAGTCGTTATTGGGACTGAAAGTAGACTATAACTAGGTATTCCACTTTTTGTTTTTATCTAAATACTGTTTAATGTCATGTTTTTGTCACGTGTGTATCATGATTTGAAGATACTTCTAGGATGGACAGAAACGTTTGAATTAACGGTTCTTACACTACAAAAGACCAAACTGTCATCTCATTTACACTCATAAAATGTGGGCGGTTGGGTTTGTCGGGAAGATGAAGTTTATCATTTAAATTTAGGCTCGTACATTGTATCTGCAGTGTTTTTTTTATGATAACAGGATGGGGACATATCACAGCAAAACAAATTGACATGTGCATTAACCCATCTTCGTCGCCAATATACAGCAACTGATATTTATATAAATATTAGGTCTTAATTTGTGTACAACATAATCTAGTGCCAGACCTGTGAGTTATGCCTGACCCTCTAATGGGAAACAAAATTAAAATAAATAAGAGTCAGATTAAGTCGCCGACACATGGTAATTACAAGTGAAAACAGAAAAATGCATTTTATTTACAGGTTTAATGATGTCTGCCTAAAATGAGTGTAAAGAATGTGAAAAATTCATAATAAGATGATACATACATTTATACTAACGAAATTGGTATAAACGTTTTAGTATGAACTTATCTTGATTAACACTGACTGAGAACAGTAAGTGTGATCTGGTTCTTAACAGTTTATTATGAAGAGAGAGATTTTTCTTAAAATGGGCATATGATTTTTGCAGCAAATAAAACCTCCGCCATTTTATCTTCTTTCTGGAGAATATTATCTAAATGGCGTAGAGTTGTAAGGATGTACCTATTAGGAAGGTTAATTGACGACACGTGTCATATTGTACGGCTATCGCGACGGACAGTTTAGACCGTACAATATCCCACACGAGTACGTGTGTAGAATATTGCTCGGTTGATATGCCCGGACGCGATAGCCTCTGGTTATGCTCATGAGATATCACACATGTCGCTGTTGGACCTTACTGATCCTTACAACTCTACACCATTTATATAATATTCAAGGTAAAGAAGATAAAGTGACTGAGGATTTAAATGCTGCTGACAATTACAGATAAAGCCACTCATCTGCAAAAACCCAGATGACCAATTAAAGAAAAAAAACTCTTTCCCTCCATCCCTCCATCCCCCTCTCTCCCTGTCTGTCTCTCTGTCTCGCGGTACATATCGCTGTCTTTGTATCCGTCTGTCTGTCTGTCTCTCAATCTCTCTCTAGCCATTTTGACCCCGTCATTCAGGGACATACTCCCTTTTTCCGGGTATGTAGGGACACCTACTTTTAGAGGAAATTTGGTCAACTCTCTCAAAGAATATGTAAATGAACCCTGTTCTGGATAAAAAAACATATAAATCATGACTTTGGACAAAATGTGAGAGAACAACGTGAGGACAAACATCCTCATTATTTTGAGAGAATGCGCGAGTGTGTGTGTTTGTGTGTTCACCCTTACATTTGTGTTGGTCTAGTTTCTTTGTACTCGTGCATTTATTATTGTTTAAAATTTCCATCTAATATCGATATCAATTTTGTTAACCATTTCACCGCAAATATCGCATAAATGCACCACGACAAATAGTGCAGTCCAAGATCAGTAACTTCCCTTTTTGTCTTAATCTCTACTTCTATATCTGTGCTTTATTCCTTTGAAACTTGAATTCATTTATCTCATTTAATTATTTTACCGAATGATTTAACAAAATTGCTATCTCGTGTTTGTCGTACCCTTTATTACATTTCTACAGTTTGCAGCTGAACCATTTAGTACACTAGCGATAGGTGTATACAGTTCGTTTCAATTAAATATATTACAGTTCTACATGCAATTTACCTAGGATTTTGCCATCACCGTTGTTGTAGATAAATCGGAGAGGGGATACGTTTATTTACACTATTTGTCTTTTAGGGTGCGGATGGAATAAACGTGAAGTTGGGCGCCCCTAAACCGGTTTAACCCCCAGTGACTATTGTCACTGACTGTACCAAGGCCGCTCCAAAGCGGTTCTTCCACCTTCCCCTATTGTTTGTTTGTTTTGGTTATGAGCGTTTCTTGTGTTTCGGTAGCTATGTACATTTACTGTTTTCTTGTTGTGGTGTTGTTCGGGCGGTTGTTTGTTTTGTATATGGTGTTTCCTGCATGACTCATATTTGTACTTGTATTGCAGGCGACAATTAGAAAATTGGCACCGAAAGCGTAAATATGTTTAATCATAAACTTATTTCAGATTACCGTCGCTTCAATATTAGTTTAATAATGTTTCGACGTCCAGCTTGTTACAGGTAGGGAACTAGGGCCACTGTCTCGCTACTATGAAACAACGATTATTGTTTCAGGTACACAGGGGACACACACCATCGTCCTGTTATTATCCAACAGGAAAGTCTCCTTGCTTTTGCCATTTATATACAAAATAATTAACATATATTGTAGCAGCGAGAGTCCGGTATATAAATCAATGTCGTGAAGCTTAGCGACCAAGACCACAGTGTTGGTTGCACTGAGACAGTGACGCTGAATCTGTCGTGTCGCAGATGATGATTTCACAGTGGAGATAGAGGTTTTGGCAGTTTGCTGTCATCTCGAACATTGAGAACACAAACCTCGACTCGTGTGCCGCATCCGCTTACCTGCAGGTGCTCTGACTTCAGCAAAGTCATTGAGTACATATTTGACGGATTGTCACAGTTATTATGCTATGTTTTACATGTTGTCCTGTGTTCACCGTCGTCTATGTTGTGGGTAAGTCCAGCGGGGATACCTTTATTTACAATATTTGTAATGCTAGGGTGACTTTGAGAGAAGTGTGAGGTTAGGACGTCCGTAAACCGGTTTAAACCCCCAGTGGTGTTTTTGCTGCTGACCGTGCCAAGGCGGTACTCTCTTTGTCACCCTTCCTTTTGTTTGCATTGCGTCTTTGTGCTTGTGGTTTGTTCATGTTGTGGAACGTTTGTCCCTGGTTCTTGTGTGTCTTTTGGTGTTTTCTGTGTTCATTTCGTGTGTGTGCGTGTGCGTTTGGGTGTGTGGTTGTGTGTGTGTGTGTCATGCTGTCTATCGGTGTTTTGGTGGTGGTTGCGTCTTGCATGTGGCTTTGCCTGCTTGACTTTACTACTTTTCCATTTATAGAGATGTGTTGGTAATATAATACTTTACTAATATATATAATTGGAGAACACCATATGATATAATACTTCATTATACATCTGTAGAGGAATGCTTGTAATATACGTTACTATACTCTATGTAAGGTAATACTAGTTATATAATGCTTTATATATACAGTTGAACCTCGATAGTTCGGACTTACAGGATACGTACAAATTGGATCGAAATAACAGAGGGTCGAGATATCCGATTTCTTATCCGACCAGTTTCACAGCTTAATGCAGGTCTAAAGTAATGTTGAAAGCTCTTGCAGCATTACTTTTGATCTGCATTAAGCTGTCTCATATATTCTAAATATGTACAGTGATACATTTTAGATCAATTACGAATGTTTTGTAAATTTTTGAAGGACTGAGCTTTTATTTCGAGGTATCCCGGGGTTCGAGTTATCCGAAATCGAGATATCGCAGTTCAGCCATATTCTGTCAGTGAATAATGCTTACACTGCAATAATACATAATTCTCGAGTAACATAATTGTTCCTTTTCTATATATTACGTAATAAGTGAAAAATTATATTTCCAAATTGCTTTAAATTTATATAGTGATACTTGTAATAGAATAATGCATTAAAACATGACAAGATCAAATTCATTACAGGCTTACTTTTACGATGTTTTGCAAAATGTGTTCCATATTGTTGCCAAAACAAGGGCTGAATCAAAAACATATAACCTAGTAAAAATATTTGCACTGGCACCTCGTATGGTGTCTGAAATCAAACGTGTTGGCCAAAGTGAATATCGTAGCGGTCTTGACTGTAATTTACAATTGTATACACTAATTACATTTGTATTCCCATATAAGCTAATCAACGTCAGCAACTGTGAACATAACTACACAGAACTACAAAATAGCTTCAAAACTACATGATTATATGAAAGACATATATTTCATGCATGTCAATGATTTTCTAACACTCGGTTTATCAATAAAAATACCGTATTGATATTTATACCTTATATATATATATAAGTACTATATAATATATACACAGTTTCAGTGGGCATATTGTTTTAATAGATATATGTCGTTTGAATGTGAGCCTCGTTTTTATGTATATATAAATGCCGTGGTAAAATTCCAGCTGATAATAAACAGGGAAACGGTTAAGATACATTTACGCGTCAAAAGGCGTGTTTATGAGAACTTAACAAATGGATGATATAATAAATAAGTAAACTAATCTTGTATTTTACCTTATTATTATTATTTTGTTCATAACCCTTTAATCCTTTCCCTGTTGAATATTCATGTAAAATATAATAACACCATGGATATTTATTAGTTGATCTTTTATAAAGGCATTTGCAAACAGAATAGTTTGGTTCAGACAGAAACTGCAGAAGCAGATCTATATTATACCATAAGCAAAATGAGCAGATCATGATCAGACGGCTCCTATAGGAGTTCTCTGATCTGGGTATATGCTGTTTGGATATACGTGAAGAGGCGTTTGAATGAGGGAAATAGTAAAACTCCAGTATAATGTACTGTAATATAGTTCAAATATTACCGATTCATTTTTCTTGTGATGAGGGTTAAAAAGGCGTTTGTATAAGGGAACGGATTAACCCCCCTAGTATATACGGTAATCTGGCTCAAACTGAAAATTGAAAGCGATTAACTTTTTATGTGAGTGGGACCTGCAAATAAATGCATTTATATGCTGACGAACTCAGTTGTTATTGATTTGTATTGCACGCTCCTTCAAGATCCCTCTGATCTGGGTATATAAATGTTTCCATATGTCTCATACAGGTCAAATGAGTGCATTAACCCTTTACTCCATACGTTTTCTGCATCTTTGTAAACATAGTACCAAGCCCTATACTGTGACACCAAAGAGTAGAAACATCTCTCCGAGACGGCTCTAAAGAGTGGTTACAGTACAGGTTTTGATGGAGAAATAATGATGTTTAGTATTTTGGTACGCACACTTATTTGTAGCTCTGTGAAATACTAGTAGACATCCTCGAATTACCTTGTTGGTGATCTTTAGAGAAGTGATTCTAATGATTAACAACAAGATAGGGGTTTGAGTAGAAATTAAAAAACCCCAAATAGTCTACTTATATATCATATTAACACATTTCCTACTACATGTTCCTCTACTTTTATATCTACGTGCAGCTCGCTGACACTGGTTTGATGGTTGCAGGAACCTATGTCCAGCTCCAGCGCAATGATTATTTTAGACTTATTAGAGGATATGTTAGTTTGGTGACGGTGTTACAAATCATATTTAACTCTCCATTCTCTCGTGGCTTTATTAGACCCAACCTCGTCGAATAAATCTACCGAAAAGGAGTATTCACTAGAGAGAAGAAATCACTTTGAATTGTGTAGTTTGGAAACCATTATGATAAACCGAACATTTGCTCCATGCACAAAGAATGTCTTTTACAGAGGGGTTAAAAGGCGTACGGAATGGGTTAAAACACGCCCCTGTACTATTTCTACTTGCAGCTGTATGCTATTGGCTTGATTGTTGCAGGGACATATGTCCAGTTCGAGGTCAAGGATTATTTTAGCCTGATTGGAGGACCCGTCAGTTCGGCAGCGGCGTTACTGACCGCTGCAGGAGTAATACCACTCTTCGAAGCCCTTCTTGGATTCTGCGGCGCTCTCACCAAATTCGCAATCTCGGATATATCTGTTGGAAGGATATGCGAAACATTTTAACAGTTTGTTCGGTGGGATAAGAATGCGCTAACAACTAGCTCAAACAGAAAATATTTTCATATGGAAGAGTCTCTTTTGATATCGGCTTGCATAGCGCCAGCGCGCTTTTCTTTATGCATTGAGTCACTGACACTGAGCGAATTTCGTCACGTTACTGATATTTAAATATCCGTGCGCTCGTCTAAACCAAAGCTAACGTTTCGGGCCTTTTCGAGTCAGTAGTTCGGCAAGTTTTGCCAGAAGCGACTGGAGAAATTCATAACACTGTATGGTAGAGCCTGTCTTATGTAGCAAAATGTTTTATTGAACATGGGAGTCTTTAAAAGCAAGTGGTTGCTTTATGAACGTCTGAAAATACAGAAAGCTCCTATAGGAGCATGAATTAACTTCCATTGACGTGCATTAAACTACAACCTGTCTAACACATTCATAAAAAACTTTTTTTTTATGGCCGTTTAATTTAAAACAGTTTACACTGTGGTCTTTTGCTAAACAAAGAACACAAAAACAATATTTAGGAACAATCTGACAGCAGCTTCGTTAGGGAAAACGACATCTGATATTTTGTTCTGAAATGCTTGGCACCAATCAATCAGTTTGATCAGATACAGCTGAACTTCGATATATCGAACTCAGATAACTCGAACTTCGAGATAAATCGATTTAAAAGGTCTTAAAAATTTGCAATACAGACTTTTACTAAAACGCATCACTACACGTATCTAGAAACACATGTGACAGCAAAATGCATGTTGAAACAACTTTAGACCTGCATTAAGCTGTAAACTTCAGATATTAGTCAGATTATAAATCGGATGCATCGAACCTCTGTTATCTAATTTGTATGGTGCATTGAATTTCGAGATATCTAAGTTCAATTGTAGATGACAAACATTGTGGAACCCATCAGATAGCAAGGACTCATTTGATGTTGAATGCAAGGACAAAATAGGGCCACATCTGTTACAAGACAGGAACCTCGATATGTTGAACTTTCAAGTGACTATAAACATCGAGATAAGAGAAAATCGAGTCTTCCGATATCTTATCTGGACAATTTACCAATTTCACAGCTTAATGCAAGTATATGAAAGAAATGCTGATTCTCAGCTCCTTAAGAAGCTTTCAGTATTTCTTTAGACAACACATGTGTTTCTAGATATGCGTAATGATATATTTTAGAACAACTCTTTATTGTAAAGTTTGGAATTATCGAATGTTTACTTCAATTTATTCCAAAGTTCGAGATATCTGACTAACTATTATGTGTGGAATGCATCTTTCAAAAAAATGGAAAATATGTTCTTTTTGCGTTGTTCATCTTATTATTATATTACACGTTATTGAACAAATCTTCCATAAACCCATTACCTGATAGAGACAACATTTGACATTTTAGCAAACAGAGTAGACAAGATCAGAGGTAGGAGCCAGGGTCGGCTCTGTTTGCTTTATATAGTAATACATAGATATGTGTCATTGTGATATTATATCCTTTACTCCATGAATATTCATTCAAGAAATAAATAAATCATGAATATTAAGTAGAGTAATTGATAGAAAATTAGAAACTCGCGTAGAAAGGCGTATTTAATGAGTAAAGGTACATGAGGTATTCTATGACGTAATCTGTGACGTAATTATGGAGCAAAGGAATAAAGAATAAATGTCTCGTTTCAGTGTATGGACAAAATTGACAAAATGTAACATTTTAGCACAGTCTATTTCGGTCTGGGTCACACCCGAGATAATGCCGTCTGTATTCAAGAGTCAGCCTGTAATGGTACAGTTGGAGGTTTATGGAATTGTGAATTGATTGTGTGTGACTTGATTGTACCTCAGTTGGAGGTTTATTGATTATTGAATTGTGCATTGATTGTGTGACTTGATTGTACCTCAGTTGAGTTGATTGAATTGTAAGTTGGTTGCAACTCAGCTGGAGGTTTTGGGCCTGTCATTATCGAGTCTGTCGGCGGCCCAAATATTGTGATGTTCAATAAGTGAATGCCGCAGCAATATATTCGCCACATATATAAATAAATATATATCACATTTTGTATTGTTTGTGTATTGTATCCGCAGTAATAGCAGCTTTATAATGATGCATAGCTGCGATTTACTGTGAGGGCAATATCTTTGGTGATTTGATTCGCCAGCGATTTTTACGAGAATTACAGACAATAACGTTTTGAATTAATGACCACATAATCATTATCATCGAGGATCCTAGTGTGCCACACATTTAGCCCATTGCCTCCCAGAGTATTTTAGACACAGTCTCTTTGAATAAATATACCGAAAATTTACTAGTATAAATGAACATCGTTGGAATTTTGAAACCACTGATAAATAGAGCATTTGCTCCACAGTAGCAAATGATCTATTTATCCTAGTGGTTTCGAAAAATAATTTTTACAGAGCCCTCAGTACGAGGGATGGGTTTTAATTATTTACTCCATATACACTCGCTTTAAGCCCTATGTAAACAGAGTAGACCCAGATCTGATCAAGGTGTGCTGCGATTTCTTATGGAATAAACTAGATTCTACAGTGTAAATAAAAATCAGCTTATTGATATTCAAGATGACATTATTTCTTATATGAATATGTTTTGGAGTAATTCTTAACACCTCATACATTTGATGTTCAAAGTATTGACATAACAGGTGCATTGATAATAACAGTAATAGACATCGATAGTTTGAATTTCTAATCATAAATATTAAACGACGATATTAGGGCATCGTGTTTCTGTACATTTAGAGTGGGCTTTTAAATTGATAGTCTCTACCTGCCACGTGTTTAAAAATGCCTAACAATAACATAGATCATTTGTTTATGTAGTGAAAAGAAGTACATCGCAAGAAAACAATTCGAATAAACGCTGAAGAAGACAAAACTGTCACGTGTTTGATATCGGATACCTGATGTTATCCGGCATTATTATACTGCAGAGTAAAATCTTCGATTTCAGTTGCTCAATTAGCCATGTATAAAGAGTCTTATTATACCGCAAAGTAAAGCCTCGATTTTGACTGGTCAATTAGCCATGTATGAAGAGTCGTGTATCCCTATTTTGATTGCCGAGGTCCTCGCTTCGTTGCGACAAAAAAGGATGGACCAAACAACCACTATCAAATGAAATGACAAGAGGTTTGGGCGGAAGAAAGTTATCTATTGAGAAACGGTTTTGTTATAGTTGTTGTATAACAATGTAAGTGAACCCGACACGTGGTAAAGGTCTTATTCTGCTCTGATACTGCAAATATCGTCAAACTGCTTGTTTACGTTCCGATTAGCCCCGAAACGCCCATAACAAATCTGCTTTTACAAAGACAATCCAGACCCAATTCAATTCAGATTTTATTTATGTACATGCACAGTACACGTACCCATTTAAACTGAAGTATAGCCGCTCCTTCCAACGCCCATTTTTAAAATGATAAAACCGTCATTTGACGTCATCAAAATGACGTTGGAATTGTGCCATTCCCTAATTTAAGTTTAAACGTTCCCATGCTGAAAAATAGTGTCTGCTTAATCTCTGATCTGCTGAAAGTTTTACTAACGTCTGATTCTTTCTATTCATTGAGAAACTAATGCAATTGGAAGATCGCTTTCTATCTACAATGTACAAATGTAATAAGCAGGTTATTACACGGTGAACTAGGTTCGCAGAGTGATATAAGCCTTACCTTGCAGTATGAGACCCCTTGGGAAGATGGGGGGGGGGCAAAACGACGCCTACATCAAAAACGCTAATTAACTGCTACAAATATTTAACCTCTTAAATCCAGAAATGGAAGGAGAACGTCGGATATCTGTACTATTTCATTTTTGTCGTACCCTTTATTACTTTTCTACAGTTACTCTGTTTGCAGCTCAATCATTGAGTACACTAGCGATAGGTGGATACAGTATGTTCAATTAAATGTTTTTTCGTTATACATGCACTTTACCATTGTATTTGCAGTCGCGGTTGTTGTAGATTAGTCGGAGAGGGGATACGTTTATTTACACTGTTTGTCTTTTAGGGTGGGGATGGAATAAGAGTGAGGTTGGGTGCCCATAAACCGGTTTAACCCCCCAGTGACTTTTGTCACTGACCGTTCCAAGGCGGTACTTCCATCTTCCTCCTATTGTATGTTTGTTTTGTCTTTGTGTGTCTCTTGTTGTTTTTCTAGTTATGTACATTTGCTGTTTCCTTGTGTTGCTGTTGGGGCGACTGTTTGTTCTGTATGTGGTGTTTCCTGCATGACTCATTTTTGTACTTTGCAGTATAGTAAAATCGTTATACAGATCATTGGCGGGGTATCTGACTTTGTATTCCCTGCTGAGGAAAATACAGGTAGCCCTCGCTTAACGGTTCGGGCAACATGGTTTTTTCTCAGCAGTGAATAAAAAGTCAGATACCCCGCCAATGATCTGTATAACTAATAGTGTATCCCTTAACATTTTGATGTTTATACGGAGTCATCAGTAACAATTGAATTTCCCCCTCCGAGGACCTCGCTTCGTTGTAACAACGAAAGAACAACCGCTTTTAAACGAAATGACAAGAGTTTGGGATGGAGCAAAGTTATCCACTGAGAAACATTTGTTATAGTTTTCGTATAACAATGTAAATCGTTCTAAATATAAAGCAGCAGAACCCGATGCGTGGCGAAGGTCGTATTCTGCTTTGATGCTGCAAATATTATCAAAGTGCTTGTTCACGTACCGATTAGAGCCCAAACCTCCAATTTTACAAAGATAATCCACGCTATTTCCTCAATTAAGTTTAACCGTTCGTATGCTGAAAAATAGTCTCAGCTTAATCCATGTTCTAACTAACGTCTGATCCTTCGCACCCTTTGAGAAACTTATGCCATTGGAAGATAACTTTCTATAAACAAATGTATTAAGCAGGTTATTACACGGTGAACTAGGGTCGCAGAGATATAAGCCCTAACCTTACAGTATGAGGCCCCTTAGGGGAAGCAAAACGACGCCCGCATTAACAACGCTAATTTACTGCTATAAATATTAAACTTGGCAGTATAATAAAATCGTTCAGATAAAATAAAAAGTCAGATATCCCACCAAAGATATGTATAACTAATAATGTATTAGTATTTATTCGGTTCGCGTTTTAGTTTCGTTATCTGTTCGACCAAGGCCGATTATATTTTGTTGTAGAACAAAAAAACTGTAAATAGCAATCAAAACGGTTTATTTTGTATCACGGGACAGTTTCTGATATAAGTTCAAATTGACAATCTTCATAAAAGTGATTGAACATAACAAATACCAAGTTTGTTATATTATCGAAAATATGCGTCCATTGTAGGGCCTTCCTCTTTAACCATTTACTCCTTAGATACTCCTTGCAACTCTTCATGTTGAGGTTAAATTAAGACAACACATTTTGTTCCAGAGAATAGGAATTTTTTATTCAGACAACATAGAACACATAACAAGAACATTACACTTAGTACTTCTGTCCAAAACATTGAAGGTCAAAACCGTTGTCTGCTCAGTATGCTTTTGGAATAATTATAATTGAGTCTACAAATTCTGCTTCATTAAAAAATCACATGCTAATATGCCATATCAAAATTTAACCTAATTGGTATTGATGACGTAACTATTTTAACATGAATATTCACATAGTAAAATGTTAATAAATCAATTATATTGAATGGTTATGATGGTTGACCTGTTATATCATAAAACAAAGTAGACCCATATCAGACAGATCCTATATGTCTGCACTGTTTGCTTGTGAAATTATTTCAAATGCGTATATAGGTTAAATAATGTAGTTACTAAAGTCCTGTACTCAACCCTCGAACATTTGGAACTCATTATTAGCACCTAGAATATCATAATATAACACATTGGCCATCACTTAACCACCTAGATATCGACAAGTGTTTCGCGTTAATGAATGCGTATATGTGAGATAAATATACTTTAAGTAAACACTCTCTTCCATGACAGTTTGATATTATGTATTGAAAATATCTTTTATTATTTTAGTCACATGTACTTTCACCATATATTCGGCTATCTTTTAATGACTTGTTAGAATCTTTATGCATGGACTCTCAAAAACATTTCTTAGTGAGGAATTGGTAATTTCGAATTTGTCTAATTAAGGTAACTGGTAACTGGAAAACCTTCTTAAAACTTTCGAGTTTAGATAATTAACTGACTACACGTATTAAGAAAGTTGTTTTGCTCTCGCCTGCTAGATATCTATGCGACATATCCGCCATGAATAGTGATTTTTTACAAATAAGTTCTGGCAGAAATATTCCACCATACCTCTTTCTGAGCCCTGCCCCACCACCCACCTAGAAAATATAATTGATATTACTAGACATATACTTCTTGCTATTACCTTTCTGACTTTTATAACGAGCTTTCATCTTTTTCGCTCTTTTTATTTTATGGGCCGAAATCATCAATTGAGGCTGGGCTAACATGAGGGGGATTGGTTAAACTAGCATTCAAGGGAGATTACTGAACAAGATCCGTCATTTTAACAGATTTACATTCAACTATCGGAAAATCAGAATTCACAGGAAATTTAGTAATTCTGTTCAACAGAACTATACTGTTTTGTGACTAGGTCTTGACCGACAAGTTGTTTCGAAATGTAAGTACACCTTCTTTATTACAGACTTGTCGTGACCACAGATAAATAACCATACAAAAATATAATTACAAGTTTTGAATTGAATCTACTTTTAACACTCCATTTTGAATAACAAGTAATTTCAAAAGGTTTTAAAATGATTATTGTCTGCTTTACAGGGGCAAAGAAGCCGCCATTCATTTATTGTACATGTGACTGTTAAAAAGCAAGTGATTGCTTAATGCAGGTCAAAAGTAATACAGAAAGCTCCTTAACCTGCGTTAAGCTACTTCCTGCCTTACATGCCCATAATCCCATAAAGACGATTTCGGTAGTAAGTTCTGCACAGCTTTTTGCGCTGAATACTCTCTACAAAGGAAACAACCGGTACCGGTATTCTGGATGACACTTATTTCGAATGACTGATTTCGACCAACATTTATCTGTATCAACAATTTCCATTACACGAGAAAATGCTAAAAGATAATTAGCTGAACGTATTAAAACTTAAAATTAAACAGGAAATCCTGTACGGGAGTATAATAAACAAATTGATACGACGTCATAGCAATGTGACGTCATTTCTTTTTTATTTCATGTTAAGGATACTATAAATCACAAAATGTTAAACTTTGAACTAAATTCTTGGAAAATTTTCTTAGATATTTACGAAAATGTCACCTATGTCATGATTTTTGTACTGTCCCATATGTAAAAGGCAGGAAGCACGCTTATGTTTTTTTCTCATGGTAATGACTCAAAAAAATGAGGTCTGTAACCCCCTTTTCTTTTTTAATTTAAAATCATCATACTTAAACAAAACATATAGAAACATTAAAAAAATTCTTCGAAGGAAACAAACTGTAGAAACGTCCTACTGTATTTCTTATCTAAAACAACTGCTTTATATCTCCTCCAAAACCTATTTTGTGCCCACTTTTACAATCGTCTCTACAATGCCTATCAAGTGATCACTTCTAAAATTCTAAAATGTGGCCATAACATAGGTGTTGGCGGAGAAATAACGAATTTAAATTTTGAAGATACATCAGAACCTCGATATGTCGAGCTAGGATAGCTCGGACTTCGGATAACTCGAACTTCAGGATAGCTCGGACTTCGGATAACTCGAAGTAAAAGTTCGAGCCTTCCAAAATTTACAGCACAGACTTGTTCTAAACTGTATCACTTTGCATATCTAGAAGCTTACAACATTACTTAACCCTTCGCTTGCTATTCACGCCATTATACCTACCTGTAAATAGTGAAGACCCAGATGAGACAGCTCCTGCAGGAGCTGTCTCATCAGGGCCTGCACTATTTACAAGTTGCTTGTGCAACCAGTGCACTCCACAGCAGTGATTGCACAGCGAAATACTTGTAAACAGTGAAGATATATGTAATTATACAACATGGCATTGGTAAAGAAGGAGAAGTGTATTTTAAAATTCAGCAAGCGTAGGGTTAAGACCTGCATTCATCTGTGAATGTGAGAAATCGTCCAGATTAGAAATCGAATGACTAGAACGCTTATTATCTCGAAGTCAGTCGTATGGTCTCTTGAAGTTCGAGTTTCGAGTGAATACTCCATTGTCCATGGCTATTTAATCAACTGTCCGTTTGGCTGTTAGAAAATCCAGAAGTAGGTTGTTATATTTTCTCGTATTCCTTTTTGAGTGACCCCGCGAATGTCAATGCAATCGCCATCGAAATTAACTGAAACCAGATAAGTTAAAAATAATACATGGGAATAAATGATAATTATGTAGTCGCTAAAACTCTGATAGTTTTATTTAATTCGATTTGTTCAAGCAACTATTGACCGAGTGTAAAAATCCATTTCTGAATTTTAAGCATGTCATTAAATCGATGTTAATGTCACAGATTCCTGATATATCGGTTAAAATAGCCAATTATGTCACTTTTCTTACTTGTGTGATGAATATAATTGTATGTTCCTGTCTTTATATTTTGTTAAAACTCGATTAAAATTTAATCCATTTAGATCTACTTGCTTTTCGCGCCTTTGCAAACAGACAAGATCGCAATCAGAATGCTCCAGTAGGGTCAAGGTCAGCTGTATTTGCTTACATAATATCTTAGATCTGATTCTATACTATTTCCGAGTTACAAGAAAGGTGCTTACCTGAATACTAATCTCGACCCATGCTTATAAAGCTTTTTAGTTGAGTCTGAGTTCGTTCTCAAGCTTTTGATTGGTCAGATTTGAGTTCTCAAGCTTCTGATTGGTCAGATTTGAGCCAAAGGCTCAAATCTGACCAATCAAAAACTTGAGAACAAACTCAGACTCAACTGAAAGTTTTATAAGCATGGGCCTAGGTCATTACTCCGCCAAACCCTAGCGAGACGTGGTTATTGCTCTATAGGGTTAGGTGGAGAAATAAAATAGCTAGATCTATTATTGAAAGTGTTTAAATTTACGCATCTTATCTGGACCTCTTCTATTTGGCATAGTTATGTTTTTTCTTGTTATATACCGGTATATAACAGAATTTAATTCATCTAACTCTATATGCGAGGCAGCAAAGGCAACTAAATCCGACGTGCCACTTAATTCGACACCTTTTTACAACCATATCCATTTCTCCTAATTAAATGTTTTAATTGATATTTTAATTGATGATTTCATGATGTCAAATTTAAATGTTGACTTCAGGAAGAAAATCTGATCACACAGTCGCAGTTTTGTTGACATTGGTCGGTCCGAATTGTTTAAAGAAAAGTTCAAGACCCAAAGAAATTGTTTCTTACGGAAATTGTTAAGCGGCATCATAACGGAAGGCCAATGCGCTGCTTTATTTTTGTAAGATTTAGTCATTACGGACACTGGAAAATCATAGAATGATTCTGGCTTGTCTGTTGGGCGTATTTACCTTCAAATTAGGGGTGGCGAAATAGGGTGCCAAAATATTTGAATGCTCCTTAATATGCGACATGTCTAAATTTAGATATGAGTAAAGTCTAAATTTAGATTTATATACAACTAAAACTCCCTAATAAATGACATATGCGGCTGTTGTCGAGTCGGTAAAGATGCTGGCAGTGAAACATTTTGGTATTGATGGTTTGCGGTTCAAATCACGGCCAGGACGGGAATTGTTTTCTTTTTTATCTTTTTGAAAATTATGTTGGGGATTATTTTTCTTTTTATCATTCTAAATAAACACTTTTTGATTGTTTCATGATTTTGATAAACAGTGCATGTGTTTCATGTCATTTTTTAACATTTTTTATTTTGGTATCGAATTTGCCCCCCCCCCACCCACCCCCTGTCTAAATAAGGAACCCAAAGCAGATCAAGTTAGTAACAGTGCTAAGTCATGCACTTTCTTAAGCAATAGCAATTCGAAAACGTTGGTAGATGGACGTCTTTCTTCGTTGCCATGTCGAAGTTAGGATAACAACAAACTCTTATCGTTACGACGAATATGTGTCTGAAGATGTCGAAATAAGTATCCTTTACTTCTATATAAGATCTTCGCAAACAGTGAAGACCCGAGGGTGTGCTTTGATCAGGGTATGTATTGTCTGTCATACAAACAGTTTTATTTTCAATCAAACCTTTGACACATTTTTAAATTGATATCCTTAAAGGAAGAATACAGTTTTGATTATTCACCACGTTAAGGTAAGGAAGAAACCTTAACATAAATCATGGATGAGTTCCTAATGGTGATTTGGACGAGGTGTTTTCGTAAATAACACGGATGATAAGCTTTATTCCATAAAGTACGTCATATATTACATCATATATTACATCATATATTAACGCCATACATTTACTCCTTAAATGCGCCTTTCTACGCCTCTGCAAACAGAATCTAACGGCTACTATGGGAAAGTTCTTATCAGATTCTGCTTTATTCGCTTATGAAATAATGAATGTCTGATTCGACAGTTTTAGCTTTGGCAAAAGTCCATGTATATATATATATATATATATATATATATATATATATATATATATATATATACAGTGCTCCCTCCCTTCAACGGCCCTCTCAATAACGATTCCCTCCTTACAACAACGCATGTCACTGTTTCCGAAACAACAAGGCTCCAGAAACAATTTTGTCATCGTATTTTCTTTATGCCTCCATCAAACCCAATGTTGTGACCACTCTTTAGAATCGTCACTTTGTGACGATTCTAAAGAGTGGTCACAACATAGGGTTTAATAGAGGCATAACGGTTTTAGTTCTCGAAATACACCTTATCAGGGAATCTGCAAACTAGCTAATTATGTTTGATTTTCCCTCCCTATAACAACTCCCTCTGAACAACACATACAATATTCGTATCCCAAAGGGTGTCGTTGTAGAGAGGGAGCACTGTAAATGGCAATAGAATACAGCCGGAAAGGCTATATATATATATATATATATATATATAAAGAATTCCACAATACGGGATAGAATATAGAAAAAGGTGTCTATATATATTGTCATTCTTTATAAAAATTAAAATGTAGTAAAACTGTTTTTTTTTATCGGATTTCCACCTTTTTCTATATATATATATATATATATATATATATTAAAAACGACTAAATGTTATATGGCTTTAAAATCTTTAATTAATAACTTAAAAATGCGCGACGCGTTTCATCAGATCATCAGGCGTAGTAATACTGCGCTATATATATATGTTATTTTAAAAAATCATCTACTTACTATTCATAGTGTATTTATTTCATACAGGGACATTCATGGAGTAAAGGATTAAAATGTTGATTGATACATGACCAAGTCCGTAAATACTGTTGAACTTTGATATCTCGAACTTCAAAGGACCGTATACATTTCTTCGAGACCAAAAAACCCGAGTCATCCGATTCATAATCGGGACACATTATCAAGGTCTCGGCTAAATGCAGGTCTAAAGTGATTTTTAAAGCTCATATAGGAGCGTTCAGCATTACATGTGACCTACATTAAGCTTTCAAGTGTGTTTCTATATATGTTCTTTTCGATATACTCTTTTTAAACAAGTAGTAAAGGCACACACAAAACGCAACGGCCACCGAGACACCGATAGAAAGAAAGTAACAAACACAACCACACACACATACATGTACACACAAACACATACATATACACACACACACACACGCACACACGCACGCACGCACGCACGCACGCACGCACGCACGCACGAATGCACGCTCGCTCGCTCGCACGCACGCACGCACGCACGCACACACACACACACACATGCACACGAACACACACACGAGATAAAAACTTAAAACATGAACAAACGCAAAGTACATGTATACCAAATAAATATAAAAGCAAGGGTGAAAAAAAGCATTGTCTTGTTTTGTAAATGTAGAAAGCCAGATATCCCATACATAGGAGTTAAACTGTATATCGTATATAATGAGACTATGAAAAGCACTCGCCTGTAGGAATGCGAAAGCAATTAAAATAGTTCCGCTGTTAAATAAGCTACGCTTCGCTACTGACGTCATCTCACTTAAACAGCCCTGACTGAAAATGGCGATGGAGTTACAACCAAAATGAGGAATGGGGGTTGCACAACATGTACGCGGAACTTCCTTGAGACCGGCGATAGACACCCAGTCCGATGGACCATACACTCCACAACATTGGTTACTCTGTTGAATAGATTTCCACGTTATTTCCCTCGCTGTGTCCTGTCTTTTCATGGATGCAAGTAAGTCTTCTTCAATCGTTGGCTCCACCTGTTATCAACAAATGATCCATTATGTTAAATTGATATTCTTTACTTGCAGTGTGTTTTAAAACTGCCTAACAGTTATATAAATCATTTGTTTATGTACAGAAAAGAAGTATATCACACTGCAAGTAAAGTCGAATGAACATTGAAGAATACACACACAACTTTCATTCGTTTGAAGACCAGATGTGTTCGGCAAAGTATTGGTATTTTAGTTTTAGAACAAATTGCTTTGTCTCGTGCACAGACGTTTTTGAAAATTTATAACAATGTAAATTTTATCACTGTTGCTTTCCTGAAGTGAATTTCTTAATTCAGTATGACGACACTTAATAACGATGGCTGATAAAAAATTCGGTTGGCTTGGAGACAGGTAAAACCCTAATAAAAAAAAATTCGCATAAATTTTGTTCAACCAAATTAAAGTTTGAGTCCTTGCAATAAACTCATATTTTCAATACCATATAACACTTGATATTTATATAACACTTGGTATTTATATAACACTTGGTATTTATATAACACTTGGTATATTTATATAACACTTGGTATTTATATAACACTTGGTATTTATATAACCTTGGTATTTATATAACACTTGGTATTTATATAACACTTTGTATTTATATAACACTTGGTATATTTATATAACACTTGGTATTTATATAACACTTGGTATATTTATATAACACTTGGTATATTTATATAACACTTGGTATTTATATAACACTTGGTATATTTATATAACACTTGGTATATTTATATAGCACTTGGTATTTATATAACACTTGGTATTCATATAACACTTGGTATTTGTCTTGTTCAATCAATATTATACAGATTGTAAATTAAATCTATATCCATACATGCTCATGTGACTCAAAATAACCGTTTTCATCGATACTTATATTTTGTGTTCCACAACAAAATATTATCAGCCTTTGTCGAACATACAACGACAATAAAACAAAAGTCGAATAAATATTAATAAATACTAATACGTTGAGTCTTCGATATCAAGTACAGTTGAACTTCGATAACCCGAACTTCAAGGGACCGTACAAATTATTCGAGATAAGAGGAGTTCGAGTCATCCGATTTCTAATCTGATTTTTTTCTCTCAAGGCCGCTGCTTAATACAGGTCTAAAGTAATGCTGAAAGCTCCCGTAGGAGCTTTCAGTACAGGAGCTTTCAGTATTACTTTAGACCTGTATTAAGCTGTCATATGTGTTTCTAGATACCTGTAGCGATACATTTTAGATCAATTCTGTATTGTAAGTTTTGCAGGGACTGAACGTTTTGTACGAGTTATCCGAAGCTCATGTTATCCGAGTTCGAGATATCAAAGTTCAACTGTACATTGTCTTCTTCAGCATTTATTCGACTGATTTTCTCGTAATATACTTCTTTTTAGCATAAAACAACTGATTTATGTAATTGATAGGCATTTTTAAAAACGTACTTGCAAGTAGCGACTATCACTTTAAAGCACTACACAATATTTGTGTTTCCTAATGTTAATAAACAGTAATAAATGACAAATATCGCTCAGAAAATTCAGACAGATAAACAACTTCGTTACAGTATTTTTAAACTAAATTGGACACTCAACAGATGTCATATTCTTTTGTATTTAACCCGTTCCATCACAATGACGTATTTTCGCGCCTCTATCAATCTCACATTTTGAAGCCATGGTCATAAAAAGAGCCTTTGCTCCATATGAGCAAATGCACTATATAGCAGAAAGGTTTCAAAACAACACCTTTCTATAATTTCCATTTTCTCCAGTAAATACTCTTTTCGGTAGATATATTTCAAGAGGTTGGGTCTAAAACTAGAGTAAGATCGAATTGGTTAATAGTTTAATGAGACACGAAAGCTATACAGAAAGCTCCGAAGTTTTCTGCCTTGCTGTCGTTCCGTTTTACGCAACTACTCGCTTTTATAAGCATCTTTGGTAGTTTATTAACTTTCCTCCAAAGGTACGCATTTCTGACATTGGAAAACAGACAAGACCCAGACCAGACGGCTCCTAATGGAGCCGTCTTATCAGGGTTTGTTCTGTTTGCTCAAAAAGAAATACAGATATGATTATACAGTTACTTCCTTGGTTAAACTGTTCTGAGCAAATGCGCCATTCATTTTCTTTTAAAATAATATTCAGCAGAGAAAGGATTAGCCATTTACTCCCTTAGTACGCCTTTTGCATACATGTACATAGTAAACGCAGAATCTGATCTGTTTTATTTGGATAGTATATAGATCTGATTCTTCAGGTGCTGTCACGATAAACAACATGTTGTTCATAGTGCCATTATAAAATTCAGTTTATTAATATGTATGACGTCATAATATCTAGCCTGAATATTCATGAAGTAAAGGATTAAGTGGTTGATATGGAGATGTTCAATATACAGTTGAACGTCGATATCTCGTACTCGGATAAATCGACGTAAAAGTTTGGTCCTTTCGAAATTTACAATACTGAACTTTCTAAAATGTTTCACTGTGTTTATCTAGAAACGCCTATGACAGCTTAATGCCGGTCGAAAGGAGCTGTCAGCATTACGTTAGACCTGCATTCAGCTGTGAACTTGACAAATTGTTCAGATTAAAAATAGGATGACTCGAACATCTTTAATCTCGAAGTAATTTGTATGGTTCCTTGAAATGTGCGATATCGAAGTTCAATTGTACGCTCGTATATGTAATGTAGGTGTACGTATGATATACAGTAAAACCTCACTATAACGGCCACTAAATTGTGTTAATTGGTTGGAATTTAGGTCAGGTGGCTGCTTAAAGCAATATGAAAGTAAAACAGAACGCTCCTATAGGAACGTTCTGTTTTACTTTCACATTGCTTTAAGCAACCACATGCGTTGAACACGAAAAACTTGTAAGTCGTTAAGTGGTCGTTATAGAGAGGTTTTACTGTATATTTTCCTTCACGCATTACCTGATTCATATTCATTAAAATCACAATAACATCATGCATATTCATTAACATCATGCATATTCATATTCATTATTACATTTTATGTACACATGATACTTTGACCATTGCAGAAACTGCACAACCAATTCTATATCATTCAATAAGCAGACCCTTATCAGAGGGATTCCACAAAGGCCGTCTAATCTGGGTCAACTCTGTTTGCAAAGGCGTAAAAATGTATATCTATTAGATAAAAGGTGAAGACGCATCATGTGTTACTAGTGTCGACACAATATATATACACGATGTCCCTGATAATATTACTGTTAGACACATCTATTAAAAAGGAACATTTGCCAGAGAAAATATGATTTTTCGAATTGGATTGTTCGGAAACCATTGTGATAAATAGAGCATTTGTTCCTATTTATCATAATGGTTGCAGAGAGTGTCTGTTAAACAGGCGTTAACAGGTGTCAATATAAGGTAATGGGTTAACCCATTAATTCGAA